>QJNX01000209.1:0-37284 GCA_004155925.1 Monosporascus sp. MG133 | reverse complement strand
TTGAGACCTTTGAGCCAGTCACGTGACCCTGGACCCACGTCGGAGACAAATCTCAAGCTCTCCGACCGTTTGTCTTCGGGCCAAGCCCTCAGGTCATAACACCTCACCACCCACAGGAACACGACACATACAGAAAAAAGGGCGAGACAGACATATACGACGCGTTATCGCTACAATCAGAACACGGCTACACGAAATAAACGACGATTTACAACACCAACCCCAAAAACCAGAAGGAATGGCCAAAGTACCACCACAATACCGCAAGTACGAACGACTTTTCAAAAACCAAATCGAGACAGGATTACCGGAACATAGTAAATAGGATCACGAGATAATTTTAAAAGATGGCAAAACGACTACCTTTTACCCCATATACAACCTAAATCAACAAAAACTGCACGCATTGCGAGAATACCTCGAAGACAAACTACGTAAGGGACATATCAAACGCTCCAAGTTACCAGCAGGATACCCCATATTCTTTGTACCAAAGAAAAATGAAAAACTACGGCTAGTAATCGATTACCGACAACTAAACGACATTACGGTTAAAAATCGCACACCCCTACCCCTGATCACCGAAATAAAAAATCGCCTTCACGGAGCTAGGTAGTTTACCACCCTAGACCTACGCGATGGGTACAATTTGATTCGCATCAAACCGGGAGACGAATGGAAGACAGCTTTTAGGACCAAGTACGGGTTATACGAATATCTAGTAATGCCATTCGGACTTATTAACGCACCCGCGACGTTCCAAAGGATAATCAACCACGTGTTGCGCGAGTACCTTGACATTTTTGTCATCTGTTACCTCGATAACATTCTTATCTACTCAAATTCGGAAAAGGAACATGAAGAATACGTTTATAAGGTTTTTTAGGCCCTACAGGACGCCAATCTCCTAGTTAACGCCGAGAAAAGCGAGTTCCATAAGCAAAAAGTACCGTACTTAGGATGCGTAATTACCCCGGGATACATCAAGATGGACCCCAAGAAAATAGCAGCAGTTCAAAAGTGGCAAATACCTATTACAGTTACCGAAGTCCAGGCTTTCCTCGGATTCGCCAACTACTACCGGAAGTTTGTTCGCAACTTCAGCAAAATCGCGATACCCTTATCCAACCTTACCAAAAAAGAGACGAAGTTTCGATGGATAGCTGAAACAGAAGAAGCCTTCCAAAGGATCAAAAACGTAATTACCAGCGAGCCAGTATTAATTATGTACGACCCAAATCGCCCCGTAAAACTGGAGACCGATACTTCGGACTATGCGTTAGGCGCAGTGGCCGGATACAGAGATGATCAAGGTAACCTACACCCTATTGCGTTCTACTCCTATAAGTTGAAAGGAGCTGAGCTAAATTACGCCATCCCAGATAAGGAGTTCCTAGCCATTGTTAATGCCTTCAAAAAATTTAGACACTACCTTAAGGGAAACTTACACCAAGTTAAGGTGTACACGGACCACAAAAACCTGACCCGATTTACTACTACCCGAAAACTGACAAGACGATAACTCCGTTACGCAAAGTACCTTTCGGAGTTTGACTTCGTTATTATTCATAGAAAAGGATCGGAAAATGGCAGAGCAGACGCTTTCAGCAGACGACCAGACCTAGAAGAGAAAGTCCTTAAGGTCCCACATCAAGTGTTCGACCTGACAAAAGAAGGATATATGAAAATACGACAAATTGCAACAATTAGAAAGACGATACCTAACCTATACCAAAAAATCCAACGATATAACGACCAGCTACCAGAAAATGAAAAAACTGACAAAACCCAAGTACCAGAGGAATACTAAGAGGAGTTAACGCGCGAAATACACGAACACCAGTTGCACGGACACCCTGGAGTCCACAAAACCATGGAACGACTACAGCGTACATACTACTTCCCCGGAATGAAGTTAGTAGTTAAAAGAGTTTTGCAAGGGTGCGATTTATGCAACAAGACCAAAGCACGACGCCACAAACCATACGGAGAGTTACAACCATTACCAGTTGCAAAGCGACTATGGGACTCAGTTACCTTCGATTTCATTACCAAATTACCACTATCGGAAGACCCAGCGACGGGCATACATTACGACAGCATCTTTATAATCGTGGATCGATTTATAAAATTTTCCTATTTTTTACCATTTAACGAAAATACAAACGCGGAACAACTAACGTATATCTTTTTCAGATACCTTGTCAGCGTATATGGACTTCTAATAGAAATCATGTCGGATAGAGGTACCATATTCGCTTCAAAATTTTGGCAAAGCCTTATGGCACAACTCGGCTTGAACCACAAACTCTCAAGCGCTTTCAGACCACAAACGGATGGCCAGACAGAAAGAACTAATCAAACACTTAAAACCTACCTACGGTATTACATCAACTACGAACAGAACAACTGGGTTAAGAAGCTACCAATAGCCCAGTTGGCCTACAACATAAGCTACCACGAAAGCATCAAAATAACGCCAACTAACGCCAATTTCGGTTTCACGCCGGAGGTCTACCGGGATTCACAAAAAGAAGGACCCATTAACGTCAAAGCAATTCTCACTTCAGAACAACTCAGATAATTACACGCAGAAATAAAAACAGAACTTGAATTTGTACGCACCCAAATGCGGAAATACTACAACCAAAAAAGGTTAGAGGGACCAACCTTCCAGGAAAGGGAGATGGTCTACCTAGCCACCAAAAACATCCAAACCAAACGACCAAACAAAAAACTCGACTTCAAGTACATCGGACCGTATAAAGTCGCAAAAAAAATTTCGAAAAATAACTACCAGTTAGAGTTACCCCCCAAAATTAAGTTCTACCCCGTTTTCCATATTTCCCTATTGGAATTAACAGCGGACACAATCCAAGTTAGTACGAGGCAGAAGGATAAGGTAACAGAAGACGCACCAATATGAGAAGTCGAAAAGATCCTTGATACCAGGAAAAAGGACGGGAAAAGGCAGTACTTGGTTAAGTGGAAAAATTGCCCAAAGTCAGAAAATATATGGGAACCGGTGGAAAACCTTACGGGAGCCCAGCGCCTGCTAAAGAACTTTTACCAGCAGTACCGGAGGTACCAGGGTTAAGCACGTCCCAGTCCAACGACCAATCAGCAGAAGGAACGGTTTGTACGGAGGCGGCCAGTTCGGCTTCCAGTTGCTACTGCGCTCGTTCCAATCGTTCAAACTCCTCCATCGCCTCCGCACCCCGAATACCACGGCGCAACATTTCGATGCCACGGCAGCATAAGACCTTACGCTGTTTTTGAAAACGGTCCAACTTGTTAACGGCAGAACGGAGGGCCTCTCGCGCCTGTTCCTCTTCGCGCTCCAACCGTTCTTTTTCGTCCAGAAGTCGTTAATGCTCAAAAACAAAAGGACCAAATAAATCACAAGAACCACCATATTCGATACAGCAAGAACACTTCCCAGAATCGGGATAAACCTTGCAAACCACCCGTTCAAATTTGCAACGAGAACACGAAACATGGGAGGACATAATAAAACCAAGGGTCTCAATCCGTTTTGATTAAATTAAAGCGTTGTTACGCTTAAGTGATCTCTGTTTTTCGACACGGTTAGGTATGACGACCAAATAACCCAAAAAATGATATATAGGAGGGGAAGTTACTTACCAGACAAATGCGACAAATAAATTGATCTTTAAGGGCAAAGATCCTGGAGGGAGGAGATCGTATTATGACCCAAGGGCTTGGCCCAAAGACAAACGGTCGGAGAGTTGGAGAGCTTGTCTCCGACGTGGGTCCCGGGTCACGTGACTGGCTCAAAGGTCTCAAAGGCCTTGGCGCTTTGAGCCCCTTAAGCCTGCGACGGGCTCAAAGGTCTTAACGAGCTCAAGGGTTTGAGCCGCTTAAGTACCTTAAGCCAAGAATAGCATATATACGCTCGTTATTTTCCTATAGTCTAGATAGTACCAGTTTGTAATACAACTTGGTTACCCAGATTACCTTTGACATCTGCTATTACCAGACGTGACTATACCTTCAGCCTATTGTTCAGAATCCCACAGTACTACTGCCAACATAAACCGTACGACTAGGGTTTAATAGTTGGTTAAGCCAGTCAGCCGTCACACCTGGCCCACAAAGCCTGGGCCACAAAGCCCACCAGCCGGCAACACCTGAAAGCACCAATTGCCGACAATATTTTAATTATTTATTTTAATATTAAACGTATAAATATTAAACCTTTTTAATTTTACAGTTATAACCGCATAATTTAAGCATATAATACTTTATAACATTATAAAATCATAGAATAAATTTTATAAAATTATATAAAGATTTTAATAAATTATAATTCATTTTTCTTAAAAACTGTTATTTTATATTCTGATTTTAAATAACTATATAAAATATTAAATAACGTTTAATTAAAACGAAACTTTTACATCTTATATAACTTTGAACCCTATTTAGGATAATTATATTACTTCTTTTATATATATTAAAAATAAATAATAGTTTGTATTTTTCTTTTCATATATAAAATTTTTAACATTTAAATAGGTTTTTACCCAGGAATACTTAGAAAAAAATATTATAAATAGGTTAATTTAAATCCCCTAATATTAATATATATTAGTCTCTTTTTATATAAATTTTTATTAAGGCGTTGTGGTTTTATAAGTATTTTTCGTATTATTTTAAGGTGTTTGGAAACTAAGTGGACCCGATTTGTACAAATAGTCATCTGGCGACACTAGGGAACGCCAGATGGAAGTAATCTAATACACTCACTTCTTGGAATTCACTCTGCGACTAGTTGGCGATCACCTCACTCAGCTCACAGCTATCCCTTATCTTACAATTTCCACTTTTGGATTGCCTTGATCTTGGCTGGATTGATGGAAACACCTATACCTGCTTTTATGATAATACCGAGGTAATTTACTTTTTTGACGTTAAACCGGGACTTTTTGATATCTCCTTGAAGGTTGGCCTTATGCAACCGGTAAATGACTTTTTTGCAATATTCCCAATGTCCTTTTTTAGGGCCGGAGTAAATCAGTACGTCGTCGGCGTAAGTGCTTGCGTAATAATCGAGGAGTTTATGTAATTGGGTATTAATGAACGTGTAACGAACCTGTCATACATCCACCTGGAGGTATGAGCAGTATCCGAAATGGGGGTCTTGATTTGCAGGTAACAATAGCTCAATAAATAGGGTGTTCGTTAAAGAGATTTGCGGACTCTTCCCTTAATCGGAGAACGATGCCTCTGATTGAAGACTTAGATTGATAGCTAAAGAGCGAAACTAAATGGGTGCTATCTACATAGGAAACTTGTCTGTTATATATATCCCTTCTGGATTCAATGAGTGTATCGTGGATCTGTGGGATCTGTTGGATCTGGTCCCAGATCCACCAGATCCTCCAGATCACCATGTCTTGGCGCGGGGAAAGCCAAGCTTTCCTTACCCGAAGATCAGCCGTGAGGAGCCCACACCAGGCTCCGGAGGCCGGTTTCCCCAAGACAGGAACCCCTGTTCCTGTACTGTAACAGAACGATTGCCATCAGGCAGGGCCTATTTTAAGTCCAAATGGAAGTATTTCTTATTGGAACGTTCCTTAACGGGTCTTAAATGTTGTCAGGTATTCCGATCTAATAGCGACACGAAGTTTATGGAACGCCTGGATGATGTTAATCTTGGCAAAGCGTTTAGCGTTTCGACAGTTAAATATAGTACCGTTAAGTAAAAGGGTTGGGATAAGGTAATCTTTCAAATGCTGGTTCCTTTAACGGTAGTCGATCCAAAACCGGCGTTCCGACGAATGTGGTTTTAGGGCAAATAGGACTGAGGCGGCGTCCTTTTATATATATGGCTCGATAAAGTCCATCTTTAATAATTTATTTATTACTTTTTTTTCCAGCGGAAGGTATTGGACGGGCGTCCGGTAAGTTGGGGGTCCTGAAGCGGGTATCGGCCGGTCGAGTTCCAGAACCACGTTATAGCCGGGTCGGAAGTTTGGGAGAGTGTTAGCCTTTTTTTTCGAAAAGAACCTTTCCAGGTGGGCGAAGGGTTTTGGTAGGAGTTTCCGGATTCGTTTTACGTGCTCCGGATCTTTATTTTCGGGAAAGGGGATTCTTTGGCCGTTATATGTCTTTTATTTTGCAAGGCAGTTAACGTTACGACTTTCGATTTTTTATTCTTAAACGGAACAGTTTTTTGAGGTAGCGGAAATTTGCTTTATCGTTCCGTGCGGGGGTCGGTTTCTAATTTATTCGTTAGCGAGGCGATAACTGCGTTATTTTTAGCAGTTTTTATAGCGGAGATGGTCGGCTTAATATTGCATACGTCCGGTATATCTTTTTTGTTTAATATATCCGACGGAGTAATAGGTACGGATGTTAAGGTGGGGTTATTCTCGGGTTTTTTCCATAAGCGTCGGAGGATTTGGTATTACTTATCGGCCTTTTCCATGGCGCGGTTACGGTAGTTAACGTCTTCCTAAACTTTAGGGTCGACGTGCCCGTCTAGCAGGTATCGGGCTGGAAGTTCAATCGCCGGTAAGAACTTGGCCAAAGCTGGAAGGTCGTTAGGCCAGATAATACTTTTATTTTTACAGTCTAGAAATAAGCTGTATTTTTTCATCCAGTTAAGACCGATGAAAATGTCGTATCCGGTATTGTGACGGCTGACTGGTTTAACCAACTATTAAACCCTAGTCGTACGGTTTATGTTGGCAGTAGTGCTGTGGGAATCTGAGCAATAGATTAAAGGTATAGTTACGTCTGGTAATAGCAGATGTCAAAGGTAATCTGGGTAACCAAGTTATATTATAAGCTGGTGTTATTTAGACTATAGGAGAGTAAATAAATGTATATATATCTTTAACCATTTTGGTGGATTAAGATGGATTAGGATATTTATTCAAATTTATCACCATGGATTAAGATGGATTGGGATATCCATTCAAATTTATTACCATGGATTAAGATGGATTGGGATATTTATTCAAATCCATCACCATGGATTAAGATAGATTAGGATATCCATTCAAATCCATGTTACGTGATCTTATCGTAAGTAGGGCGACCGTTCCCCGAGGCCAAGATCCAGTAAGGTCGTAATACGATTTTTCCTTTCCCAGATCTTTGCCCTTAAAGATTTCTTTTGGTAAGTTTTCCCCTTTCATTATGTCGGGTCGTATGTTTAACCGTAAACCTCGTAGTCGTCCTAACCAAAAAGAGAGTACCGCTTCTTTCGCCGCTTACGTCCGAATATTCGGTTTTGAAGTAATACCGTGCATACCTTGTTTCAAAAATGGCTCCACCTGTAAGATGATCGACGACCTTCGTCGTTGCGATAAGTACATCCGACACCCGGATCGCAAGTATAATGGATCCGGCATCCCACTATCCTCTCTTGATAACGTTAGCCGTAAGAAGGATCGTCTTGATCGTGTATAGCAAGCAGCCAAAGAATTACTGGTCGAGGCGCAGCAAGATATACAGAACGCCTTCTTAAAGATGACTAAGGCCATATTTCGTCTGTCCCGCTTTAAGAAATAATAAACCCTCCTTCGAAAGAAGGCCTCCGAACTGATTCGTCGCGGGGTGGCCTCTTTAAAGGAACTGGAAAAGCAGGAGCGTTTTAAGGAAAAGCAACGCCAAATTTCCGTTACCATAGACGCCTTTTATAAGGAAGCCACTTATCCCCCGTAAGACCCTACCTAGGATAATCTTGACTTTGGCGTTATTGGTATCGGTAAAAGTTCTTTAAGAGGCGCTAGGCTTCCGTAAGGTTCTCCGCTGGTTCCCATGTATTTTCTGACTCCGGGCAGTCCTTTCATTTAACCAAATACTGCCTTTTGCCGTTTTCTCTTTTGGTATTAAGGATTTTTTCGACCTTCTACATTGATGCGTCTTCTGTTACCTCCCCTTCCTGTCTTATGTTAACTTGGATTATGTCCGCTACTGACTTTAGCAGGGAAACATGGAAAACGGGGTGTAGTTTAACCTTGGGGGGTAATTTTAATTGATAATTGTTTTTTGAAATTTTCTTTGCGACCTTGTAAGGTCCGATATATTTAAAATCGAATTTTTTATTAGGTCGTTTAATCTGGATGTTTTTGGTGGTTAGGTAAACCATCTTTCCCTTCTGGAAGGTTGGTCCTTTTAACCTTTTCTGGTTATAATATTTCTGCATTTAGGTACGTACGAATTCGAGTTTTGTTTTTATTTCTGTATGTAGCTGCCTAAGTTGTTCTGAAGTAAAAATTGCTTTAACATTAATTAGTCCTTCTTTCTGTAAGTTTCGGTAGACTTCTGGCGTGAAGCCGAAATTGGCGTTAGTTGGTATTGTTTTGATACTTTCGTGGTAGCTTATGTTATAGGCCAACTGGGCTACTGGTAGCTTCTTAACCCAGTTGTTCTGTTCGTAATTGATGTAATACCGTAAATAGGTTTCAAGTGTTTGATTGGTTCTTTCTGTCTGGCTATCCGTCTACGGTTTGAAAGCGCTGGAGAGCTTATAATTCAGGCTTAGTTATGCCATAAAGCTTTGCCAAAATTTTGAAGCGAATGTGGTTTTTCTGTCGGATATTATTTCTATTGGAAGTCCGTATATGCTAACAAGATATCTAAAAAAGACGTACGCTAATTACTTTGCGTCTGTACCCTCGTTAAATAGTAGGAAATAGGAAAACTTTATAAATCGATTTACGATTATAAAGATGCTGTCGTAGTATATGCCCGTTACTAGGTTTTTTGATAATGGTAACTTAGTAATGAAATCAAAAGTAACTAAATCCCATGGTCGCTTTGCGACTGGTAATGGTTATAGTTCTCCGTATGGTTTGTGGCGTCGTGCCTTGGTTTTGTTACACAGGTCACATCCTCGCAAAACTTTTTTGATTACTGACTTTATTCCGGGGAAATAATATGTACGTTATAATCGTTCCATGGTTTTATGGACTCCAGGGTATCCGTATAACTGGTATTCGTATATTTCGCGCGTTAGCTTTTCTTGGTATTCCTTTGGTACTTGGGTTTTGTCGGTTCTTTTATTTTCTGGTAGCTAATCGTTATATTGTTGTATTTTTTGGTATAAGTCAGGTATTATCCTTCTGATGGTTACAATTTGTCGTATTTTTATGTATCCTTCTTCTATCAAGTCGAACACTTGGTATGGAATCTTAAGGACCTTTTCCTCTAGGTCTGGTCGTTTGCTAAAAACGTCTGCTTTACCATTTTCTGACCCCTTTCTATGAATGATGATAAAATCGAATTCCGAAAGGTATTCCGCGTAACGGAATTATCGTCCTGTTAGTTTTCGGGTAGTAATAAATCGGGTAAGGTTTTTATAATCTGTGTATATCTTAACCTGATATAGGTTTCCTTTAAGGTAATATCTGAATTCCTTAAAGGCGTTAATAATGGCCATGAACTTTTTGTCCGGGATGGCGTAGTTTAGTTCGGCTCCTTTTAATTTGTAAGAATAGAACGCAATAAGGTGTAGGTTACCTTAATCATCTTTGTATCCGGCCACTGCGCCTAATGCATAATTTAAAGTATCGGTTTCTAGCTCCACGGGGCGACTTGGGTCGTACATGATTAGTACTAGCTCGCTGGTAATTACGTCTTTAATCCTTTGGAAGGCTTCTTCTGTTTCGGTTGTCCACTAAAACTCCCTCTCTTTCTTGGTCAGGTTTGTTAGGGGTATTGCGATTTTGCTGAAATTACGAATAAACTTCCGGTAGTAGTTAGCGAATCCAAGGAAAGCCTGTACTTCGGTGATTGTAATAGGTACCTTTTACTTTTAAACTGCTGCTATTTTCTTGGAATCCATCTTAATATATCCTGGGGTAATAATATATCCTAGATACGGTACTTTTTGCTTATGGAATTCGCTTTTTTCGGCATTAACTAAGAAATTAGCGTCCTGTAGGGCTTAAAGAACTTTATGAACGTACCTTTCATGTTCTTTTTCCGAATTTGAATAGATAAGAATGTTATCGAGGTAGTAGATGACAAAAATATCAAGGTATTCGCGTAATACGTAATTAACCATCTTCTGGAACGTCGCGGGTGCATTAATAAGCCCAAATGGTATTATTAGATATTCGTATAACCCGTATTTGGTCCTAAAGGCTGTTTTCCACTCGTCTTCTGGTTTAATACGAATCAAATTATATCCGTTTCGTAAGTCTAGGGTAATGAACCATCTGGCTTTATGAAAGCGATCTTTTATTTTTGTAATCAGGGGTAGGGGCGTGCGATCCTTAACCGTAATATCGTTCAGCTATCGGTAATCGATTATTAGCCGTAGTTTTCCATTTTTCTTTGGTACAAAAAACATAGGGTATCCTGCTGGTAACTTGGAACGTTTAATGTATCCTTTACGTAACTTGTCTTCGAGGTACTCTCGTAATGCGTGCAGTTTTTGTTAATTTAGGTTATATATAGGATAAAAGGCAGTTGTCTTGCCGTCTTTTAGAACTATTTCGTAATCTTATTCACTATATTCTGGTAATCCTGTCTCAACTTGGTTCTTAAAAAGTCGTTCGTACTTACGGTATTACGGTAGTACTTTAACCATTCCTTCTGGCTCTTAAAGCTAATGTTATAAATCGTTGTTTACTTCGTATAGCCGTGTTCTGATTGTGGCAACAACGCGTCGTACATATCTATTTCGTCCTTTTTTTTGTATGTATCGTATTCCTTTGGGTAGTAAGGTTTCTGTCGTATCCTCATGCCTATACTTGCCATCGTCGCTGTTGGTTAAGTGGTAAGATCTTTTCTTTGAGTCTTTCTTATCGATGGAGGGTGAAACAAATTTCACCTGGCCAGTCCTTTAATTAATCAAGGGGTTATACTGGTATAGCCATTCTTTGCCGAAGATTATGTTGTAATTCCGTATTAAAACAATGTCGAAATTAATGGTCTATCTTCGTCCTTAAACATAGGTTTCGAGGTGATTAATTTTGCGGTTAACCCATCCGTTATTATAGGTAAATTTGGTACCTTCGGCATTTTCGATTTTATAGGGTTCGGCTTTATCTTTCCATGGCAAACGTAATTCGTTTATTACTTTTGGTTTAATATAGTTCGGGTCGGCTCCGTAATCTACCATAACGGTATACCATTTTTTCCTGACTCGTATTCTGACTATTATAGGAAAAATCTCTGTCCTTTTTACTATCGTGCATAAAGCTTTTTTAAGGGGTACGTGCTAACTCCCTTTACTCTTGCCAGCCTGTGGTTCTTTTATAGGTAGCTTTCCTCTTTTGGGGCCTCCGTCTGTAACTGTTTCAGTTGTCCTTCCTGTCGGCGTAACTAAACTTCTAGTTCGAGGATCCTTTCCTCGTATCGTTTAATTTGATTCCTTAGGTTGGTAACTTATTCTTTAAGGGTCTCTGCTTTTTTTGACCAATCCGTTACCATGGCCTATTCCTTATTTGTTGTTATTATTAGTTGTTCTTGATGTTGGGCATGGTATTAAGCCATTTTAGCTAGTCGTTCGTCGATTTCCTCCTGTATTTTTCTTCTTCCTTCCGGGTCCTTAGTATAGCTTTTGCGGAAGTAGAAATTGTTCAGTATCTCGTTTTGGGCCTTTACCACTGTTTGGTAGATCTATTTTTCCTGTGTTTTATGGTCGTACCATTCGTAATGGCATATGGGGTTTTATTTAGGGCACTCCTTCCCCTCCGGCTAGCTTTTTTTGGCCGTGAGTAAGTCGATGGTGTCTTGCGTGGTTTGGGTACGCAAATATCTGTACCATCTTTAATCCCTGGAATCGTTTCCTGTCTACGTATAAAAATCGAATCCTTATTTATACATACGTATAAGTCGTTATTGGATGTACTTTTGTTGTTCCTCGTATCGTGGGCAGTAAGTCTTTTTGCAATGGATAGCGTGCAATTTCCTATGTCGATCGGGCTTTCCTGGATATAGGGCTTCGTCCCAACCTTGGTACTCCTTGATCTATTTATTTAACTCCCTTTGTTTTTGTCGTTGCTGTTTCTTTTGTTGCGTACGAAATACTTGGTTTTTTGGTGTTAATTTTCCCCATCCTTCGTGTTCCTGCAGCCATTAAGTGACTGTTGGGCCAGTTATGGTGGCGCGTTGTCGGGTAATTGCGGCCTGGGAGAGTGCCTTGGCCTCTCGCAGTCCTTTTCGCATTTCTGGGGATAGGTCAGGGTTCTCCTTTTTCCTGACCATGCCGAAAGTAACAGCCTTTTTGTCCCTTGGCTGTCCTTCGGGTACCGGGGTCCAACCGTGGTGCTGTTGTTTTCTAGGGGCCCTATACTGACTTTTTACGTGGCCCATCTTGTTGCAATTGTAGCATCGGATTTGGCTCCAGTCTTTTTTTTGTGCCGTTCTCAACTCCATGGGTTCTGGGGCCGTTCCGTGGGCAGTGGAAGGTGCATTACGTTTTCTGGTTTGGTTGGCTCCCGTAAGTCTGGGTCTGGGAATAAACTGTCCCCTTCGTTCCTGTCGTCGCTTATACTGTCGATTGTCGATCTTGACTGCCTTTGCGATGTACTTGTCCAGGGTGGTAGGACGTGCCATCTTAACGATCTCGTCCTTGACGTCGTCCTTTAGACCTTTGTAAAAGATGTCGATCAGGCTGTCGTCTTTTTTATCTACCCATTTTACTTTAGCCATGAGATTCTTGAACGTTACTGCGTATTTGGACGCTGGTCCCTTCTGCTTTAGATCGAGGATTTTCTGTGCTGCGGTTCTTTCCTCGTCTGGGTTTCCGAAATTGGCCTTTAGTTTTTCCTCGAAATTGATGTAATATTGAAAAAGGATTCTGGTGGCCTGTTGCTGATCCGACTTTCCGTTTTCTAGGTAATCTCGTAAGGTAGGTTTAAACCAATTTAAGGCGTCTCCCTTAAGGAACGCCGCGACCGTAAGGATCTTGTCGGCCTTATTAATAACCCTTTCGAAACGGAGGTAAACGCGTGCCTGGGTAAGGAAGTTTTGTACGTTGCCTTTTCCGTCGTAGGGCTCGGGTTTCTTGGGCTTGATCTTGACTTCGCTAGTCCTGGTAGCATTAACCTAAGCTTCAAGGCGCTGAACAGCCTCCTCGAGCTTTTTGATCGTGTCCTTGTATTGCTGTGTGGTGGGTTCCTGGGTATTGTCCGATATGTTGACGGTATGGCGTATTGCTTAAAGTCCGACTGTATTACTGAACAAGAGCTTGTAACGTGTGACGGCTAACTGGTTTAACCAATTATTAAACCCTAGTCGTACGGTTTATGTTGGTAGTAGTGCTGTGGGAATTTGAGCAATAGATTAAAGGTGTAGTCACGTCTGGTAATAGCAGATGTCAAAGGTAATCTGGGTAACCAAGTTGTATTACAAGCTGGTGCTATCTAGACTATAGGAGAGTAAATGAGTGTATATATATCTTCAACCATTTTGGTGGATTGAGATGGATTGGGATATCCATTTAAATCCATCACCATGGATTGAGATGGATTGGGACATCCATTCAAATCCATCACCATGGATTGAGATGGATTGGGACATCCATTCAAATCCATGTCACGTGATCTTATCGTAAGTGGGGCGACCGTTCCCCGAGGCCAAGACCCAGTGAGGTCGTAACAGGTATTTGTAATCTGGAAAATTTGATCGGGAAAACGTCGTCCGTTAATTTCGAATATTATAATTATCTGGGCTTTTACTTGGCCGGCGGATTGCTTCCGGTAATCCTGTAACTAAACTAGTTTTTCTAACCGGATAATACGAGTTTATAATCGTTTTTTCGCTTGCCTAGCAAAAAAAGGGTTAACGAAAAGTCGGGTTTATGCTCCGATGTTATAGAGAGCGGTAATACGTAAGCCAATCCCATTTACTTAGATTTGCGTAATTTTGGTAAAAACTTTGCATTTTTCGGGGTTACTTACTTCCGTTATTGTTGATATAAAGAGGATCATCGAGGAGTCTTCCGACGGTCCTACCTTTTTTCCGATTCGTCGGAGCTGGACGAATTCTCTGCTATCTCTACCGTAACGACCTTTTTCTTGTCAGGGTAGTCGCTAGCCTTATATCCCGTCTTGCCACAGTTAAAGCACGTGCCGGCCTTCCAATATGCCTTCTTCTCGATTTCTGATAAAGGCTTGCCGGTATTGCCCGAAGTTTTCGATTTGCCGGGATTACCGCTCGAACGGGGTTTCTTGTTTTTATCTTTCGGTTTATTATTATCAGGATCGTATGGTCGGGGCTTACGCTCTTGCTGGCGTTTCTTATAAGCGAGCTGGTTGCTGTAAGCGGCTGTAGCGATGCGGTTACAAAACTTTTCGTAGGTGACGTTAAGATCGCGGCTATCCTCAAGAAGGCGTGTGTAAGATAAGGGATAGCTGTGAGCTGAGTGAGGTGATCGCCAACTAGTCGCAGAGTGAATTCCAAGAAGTGAGTGTATTAGGTTACTTCCATCTGGCGTTCCTTAGTGTCGCCAGATGACTATTTGTACTGGCAGGTGGGTCGGTGGCTGGTTGGCTACTAGCCGCAGACCCATCGGGCTGTGTTCTCACAGCGTGGGTCGAGGTTTAGGGGAATATGTTCCTACAAAACTTGCTTTTATTCATCCTCGGCGATTTTAGCCTTTTGAGCGAAAGCGTTAAACTTAGAAATAAAATCGTAAATATCTTGATTTTTGCCGGGTTTAAAAGCGAAGGTACGGAGGGTTTCTCTGGCAGCAAAGGCTTGGTTCGGGTCGTGGTACGATAATTCCAGCACCTGGATTATTTCGGCTACGTAAGAAAAAGGTCGTATGGTCGATCGGTAACGAATCTTAATTACCTGTTCGGCCTTTCCTTCCAAAAGGCTTATTAAATAAACTATACAAGTCTTTTCGTTCCGAAAGGTCGGTTCGTCCACTTCGAACTTATCTGCGACCTTACGGACCCAGGCGTCAAATTTGGTCTTGTCGCCGCTAAACTTAACTGGGTCGTTAACGTAGGCTCTCTTTTTTCGGTTATAGCTAGAATTCGCGCCATTATCTCTTATAAACTTGCGGAAAGCGGGCCATACTGCCATACCGGTAGGGCGAAACGTACTGGTGCTACCGAAAACGCTATCAATTATGTTTTCCCGGCAAGGGCGGTCAGCGTCGTCGGAAGGAATGGGGGAATAATGGCTCTATCCGGCCTAAAGGCGAGCGATTTCGTCGCGGAGTTTTTGGAGTTTTTCTTAAACGTCCTGATTGTCGTCAGCCATCTCGTCGATCAGCTGTCTGTCGGGATCGGTTTCTAAGTAGCTATGGTCTTGGTTTTGGTCTGGTGAACCTTCTGTCTTTAAGGATTCGGTCTCGTTTTTCGGCACGTCGTCTTCTGCCGTTTTTTCAGGGTACTCGTCGTTTGCTATGCTCTCGATTCTACCTCTGATTGATCTGAGTCGCTTTGAACGTCGACTGGCTGATAAGTAGTCTTTCCTAATAGACATCTAGTCTTGATGCTGGTTAGTCTGGGTCTTGGTCTTGGGTCTGGTCTGGACGCGTTGTTTTTCGTCGTCGCGTATCGACGTAAAAAGATGTAGTGCCTTATTTATTGATCGCTAAGCCAGCGAGGAAGGGAAGAAGCTTAGAATAATGTTACGGCCAGCATTGATATAACATGGCAGCTAGTTTATTGGCGCTATGAACGAAGATTTTAAGCTGAAGAAAAGAAAAGAAGGAAAGAAACGCAGAGCCGCAAAGTGCGTAAAGATCTACAGATGTCCCCACTCTCTGTGTGGCAGGTGGCTAGTTCACGTGGCAGCTGTCAGCTCCATGTGACGCCAGTCTCACGGTTTGATCGTGAGGCTGCCGTCACACTGCTCATACCTCCAAGTGGATGTATGACAGGTTCGTTACAATAATTTGTATGGGAAATTGTTAACGTTATACTTTCGCAACTTTAACCTTAATTTATTTGCATAAATACTAATATTATTCAATAATAATTTATAGACCGTTTAATTTTAAGGCTTTAATTATTATTCCGTTGGCCGTTTCTTAATATCTATTTTTGTTAATTAATTATAAATATGCAGTTTTGTTGATTTTGTGTGGGAAATGGCGGCGCGTTGAGGGGGTGGAGCGTTGATAGGGTGGTCGCCTTACCTTGAGGATATGGTTGTTGACGTCTTTAGCCTTCTACGAGAATAGGGGGGTGGGTGAACGTTGCGCGTAACGACGCCACGATGGCCTGAGCCGTGTTGCCGATCTTGTATTGACCTTCAATATGGCGCTTCTCCTCTTCCGTAAAGCGTCTGTATACGGGATCGCCTGCGCCATCATCCAGGGTCCCATCATTAAGCTGATCGTAAGTATGGTTGTGTGTATCTCAGAAGGGATCCAACGAAGACGAACTTCTAGTCCGTCTTGGCTGTAGCCTTGATGAAGCCACGTCACATACAGCCGACCTTCTTCGTGGTCTGCTTAGTCCGCTGACCAGTGCTCTTGCTTTCACGAGGCAGATCACGGTTACAGGAAACGGTCATTCGGGTGGGTTTGCCGTGACGATAATTGCTGTATTGGCTCCCTTTGGCTCCCTTTGACGCCATATCCGTAGCGCTTCCCATGGTGTTGAAGGTACTTGAATATGGGATCCCGCGTCTCAGTAGGACACCCGCCATATGGCCTTCCCTCTTCAGGATTGGGGATTTCAGCCATGGCTGCCGAAGGTGTTGTGGTGGTGTTGTTGTTATTGTTGTTGTTGTTGTTGTTGTTGTTGTTGTTGTTGCTGTTGTTGCTGTTGTTGTTACTGTTGTTGTTGCTGTTGTTGTTGCTGTTGTTATTGTGCGAAGCAAATAAAAAAATTTTCTTCAAAGGAATAGGGGCTGCAATTGCAACCGCATACAGTTGTTATGACAGGTGGCAGCGCTGTGGCAGGTGGCTTTCAGGTGTATTACTCATGGGTCACTACGCAAATAGCAAATTTCATGTTTAATTAATACAAATGCGCCTGGTCGATTCACTACCGAGTACCTGTCGGAAAGAATGGCCTGCTATGCCAAAGCGCTAAGAGGAAGCCCCGGTCGACTTTCTAGCCTAGCGGCCACTAAAATAGAGCCGCTTGAGCAGCAAGCGCTATCCCCGCCTGGACGCCACAATGTCTAAGACAGCAAGCTTTCAGTTCGAGGCTAAGTAGGTAATCAATTCCTCATAGCCACGTGCCTTGCTTTGACTTAAGGGCCGGAAAGAAACCAGCAATAGCAGTAAGCGCCCACGTGGCAATGAGATTATTAAGCTCTCTTCTGATAACGATGACGACGACAGTTGCTCAAACGAGCCTGTCCAGGGCGAGTCAGTGGATGACGAGCATAATGGTAAGCGTCCTACGAGCAGTGAGTTCGGTGGCCGACACGCGAACCGACATATCGGCGACGAGGATTAGAAAAGGCTATGCCATCTTTTCCAATGCCCCGAGTCCACTATAAAACTAAAGCCCCCCGGCTTTAACATAGGGATCCAAGCTTATCAATTATTGTTGAACACTGCGTAACCTTGGATTGTGTACATTGGTTGTTGTATTGATCATGGAGTCCTTTAACCGCGTCGGTCAGGGCTTATAGTAATGGATATGGCTGGTGTAGTCCCCACCCGGAGCCACAGGTAATCTCCGTGGCGTCCTGTCTATCTTAGAACCCCTGATATCCAACAATTATACGCGATATGGTGGATGCTTACGCAGCAGGCTTTGCGTGGGGTCCAAGGCGGCTACCTAGGAGACGCAATAGGGCTTGGCAAGACGGCAGAGGTCATCTTCACCTTCGCAGTGTTTGCCATGGCTAAGGCGAACCACGAGGAGGTAAGCAGATTCTGGAAGGATAACACCATCACGGAGCGCCGGCGGCATTCAGCCAAAGTGCAACGGAAGAAATAAACGGTGTCCCAGCCAGGAGCGTTCACCGTATCCGACAGTATGCACTTACGTCAAGTCCGGTAACTCATACAAGATCACGACGAAGATGCCGACATTACCGACAGTATGCATCCGGAGTCGCCATTGGTCGGTTATAGGCGGTTGTGTCTGCGTGGGCGACTAAAGAGGGGTATTGTAAGGCTGGATGGACGGCATCCGGAGTTGTCTTGTATCAGCTAGAAAGACCTGAAAAGGTCTGGATTCAGTACGCGTAAGCGTATAGACGTCATATAACCCATATAAATGTCATAAAGCCTTTCTAGAGCCTTCTAGGCTCATATAAACAGCTATGACATTATACTCGTCACCATCAGAATCCTTGCATCTCGACGAGTATAAATACATCCATATCTTCCAACTGGGTTCTCTGTGTAGCTAGATATCCTTAGATACAATCAAATAATCACTATTTACTGCTTCCTCCCTACTGCTTCTGCATCTCTTTCTACTGCGACACTTGCCGAGAATCCTCTTGTTCTTTCTCGAGACTACCCTGCAATCATTTCCATACTAAATCCTCCAGGGTAACCTTATCTACCCCTAAAGGGCAACCTCATCAACTGTTCATTAACCTCCTAGATCTTGTCCTTAAAGAACAGGGCTAACTATCATAGCTCACATACATGAAGTAGCTGATAATAATAAACATCGTTTTAACTATTTATTACGCTGGGATCAGGGAAACTATTTCTGATCTTCTAATCGTTTCGATGTAAGATAAGAGGCAGCTGTGGGCTAGAGTGAGGTGATCACCAACCAGTCGCAGAGTGAATTCCAAGAAGTGAGTGTATTAAGTTACTTCCATGTAGCGTCTTCCATTAGTTGCCAGATTACGGAGTCCGAGAGGGCTTACTCTCATTTTAATAATTCAAGAAAATTAATATACGTACACCCAAAAATTTAATTAGACCTAGCTACTTAAATAAATTTTTAAGGTAGGTGCATACGCTAAGCTAGTAGCCGCTATATCAAATTTCATGCGATCTCGTTAACTAGGTAAAACTTTTAATACAGTTTACCTTAGCTAGCTCAGGCCCCGCTGGCTCGTTTTCCATTTTCTTCAAAGTCACTCAAGTACCACTCCACAACGCTAAAATTAACCAATCAAATCCCAAATCCCTGTAACGAGCCAACGAGGCCTGAGTTGTAGTTGTGCGAAAGAGGGGTTCGTTCTGTAGATTTCATTATTGAGAAAAACGAAGATCCGTGATAACTCAATAAGAAGACGTTCCTTGTAGGAATATATATATTTATACGAATCCCTTAATCATGGCTTATCATCAGTACCATTCTGGTCCTGACCAGGACCCGTTTGCTATTCCTAGGCACGAACGTGTCCATCAGTGTTGGAATTCAGGGGTTCTGGACGATCAAACCCCTTTTCCGACACAGTCCCGCGCTGATCACACTTTTCCATTATTCATCCCCTGATCAATAATGGATTTATATGGTTAATAATAAGGTCATTCACAAATATATATAGCCCATCTATGTAGGAATATATAAATATATTACGCTTGAACTACTAACGCAGTTCGAGCGCCCGATCTTTTGCCATAATCCAAGAATCTATTCCCCAGCTGTTGCAGGAAGTCCATAGCTTTGACATAGCATCAATAGACACACCTTGGGATTTCCCCTATTCTTCATTGAGCTTTCTCCCATACACTTTTGCTGGCAAAAGTCTCCTCACATCCTCCAGAGTAGCCTCACCTTCTGTTGTCAAATTCCAACACGGGGATTGCGGAGGGAACCATTTGGGCGTGGAATAGCTTGACAAGCGCAGACGTCACGGGAAGGTCGAGTATTATGTGAGATGGAAAGGTCGTCCCGACAGTGAGAATTCTTGGTAGAAGGAATCGACCATAAGCTGGCAGCGCATCAGGGAGTTCGAGGCAAACAGGATGGAGGTGGAGCAAGATTCGGAGTGAGCGGAGAGCGGTTGTGTACAATACGGGAAAGTACCAATTCATAATTAACGCTTGGGGTTTATAGCTAAGTCTGTAGGTAAACTGTTCTCCTCATAATTGGGCCCGCTTTGCTTCGATGTAGTACCTCTTGCCTTGCAGTCAGCGACGTTGTTGACGCCATAAGAACGAACCCCTCCATGCCGAAAGCTTCTTTAAACTCCTGGCACACATTACCTGGTTGATAGGTTGGTAGGTTGCTGGGGTTCGGGAATGGCGTTCCTGTACCGTTTAAATGGGTCCAAAAATGAGTGCCTGTCGAAGCATTAATTTTTGACCACCGTCTATTTTGAGGGGCCCGAACGTTATCTCCGACGCGCCTGTCACGGTCCCACCTGACAAGTTATATGTACGCTAAGATATATCTAGTCGCTCAGGGGCAGAAGAAAATTCCTCCTGTTCCCTGAGCGAACCATTAATTATTTCCTAAGGTTAAGCTTCTTAGACCCCGGTATTTCTGTTCATAGTAACCATCTTCATCAGCGAGTCAAGGCCGAGAAGACAATGACTTCCATGCCAAGGGCGTTAGGCCGGATGGGCGTGGAGACCAGTTTTGGGCATTAGAGCCCTTTTCCATAAGCCCAAGGAAGCAGATAATTCTGCATATTTTGCATATTTTGAATACTTTTACAAGCTTGTTTATAACCTTCTTTTGTTTCTTTGTGCTGCGTCTTGAAGAAGATCATGTTGAAATAGCGACAATTCGTCCATTTTGAACTACTGCTCCCTCCTCCAGCTTCAACCAAGCATCTCGTAGTCTTCGATCGCCTCAAGTGTTTCGGATGTTGTTAATTAAAACACCACTCAGCCAAACCCATCCTCCCCAACTGTTGCCATCCCACGACTGATGGTAAAAAGCATTGTCAATACCAACTGCAAACAAATCAAGCCGGTTTTCACCTCCGGGAGCAGCGGCAGCCGCGCTGAAGAACCTGGTATCTCCTCGTCTTGCCCATTCTTCCCAGCTGTTCCCATTCCACCGTCTCTGCCAGACAGAGTTGTCCGTCCTAAGTGCAAAGACATCCAGTCGATTTGGGGCCCGAGACACACAGCTGATATCACTTATGATTGTACCGCCCAAGGGTTCCCAGCCACCCCAGCTAATTCCGTTCCACCAGTTATGCAACAGTTCATTGGCGGGCCCCTTAGCAAATAAGTCCAACCGATTTGGCCCCCAGCTAACGGCACAGATCGGCCCTGTCAGGCTACCGCCCAGGCTGCTCCACTCACTCCAGCTCCCGTTCCACGACTTGTGAAGGCAGGTATTGTCGGTCCCGAGGGCAAAGATATCAAGCCGATTCGCATCCCGGCTGACGGCTTCAACACCACTGTTCAGCCATCCACCCAGGATCGGGTCCCCACCCAGGGTCACCCATTCAGCCCACCCGCTTCCATCCCACCAAGTGTGCCAGCCGGCCATATCCGCTCCTCGACCAAACAAATCGATCCGGCCAGGGCCCCAGGTGACGGCCTTAATAGAACTCGTAAAGTACCCTGCAAGGTTCTGCCAGTCACTCCAGCTACTGCCATCCCAAGAGGTATGATAGCAGGAGTTTTCACGGCCAAGGGCAAAAAGGTCAATGTGGTTTGGACCCCAGCTCACTGCTTCAGGGAGGCTGGACCACCCACTGACTGGGAGTATTTCCCATTCCCAGCTGCTGCCATTCCACCAGATGTGGTAGATCAGGCTGTTAGCGTGTAAGCTGAAGGAATGGACGCCAGTAGGGCCCCATGAGAGAGTTGATAGTTGTTTTGACACGGAGCCGGCCAGCGTGGCTGTTGGGATGTGACACGTTGGACATCAGTCAGCATGGGGTTATCTCAGGCACAGCTGGGGTTAAGGATAAACTCACTACGCAGGGAAAGTCCCCACAGGAAAAAGATGGTGGACAAAATCTTCAAATGCATGTTGGGCTTTGTAGGCTTTTGTGAGAGATAGGTAAGACAAGGATCGTGTAGAGACGCAATTGTCTACTGTTTCCCCTTAACGTTGCATAGAGTAAACAATGTCAGATAGGGAACATAATCAAGTCAGATTGTTCAACCGTGGTGAAAGGGGCCTATTTATCCCTCCTGGAATGCCGGGAGGAAAAGAAGAATGGGAAAGATATTACTGCGGTTCGGTTTGAATCTGGACTGAAATCATACGTCGACGGAAACGACCAACATGCTCAGCCTGCAATAATATCCGAAAGCAGTTACATGCAGTTTGCAGAAAAAACAAAGCATAGCTGCATCTTGTGTTGGATTGCAGTGTAGTGATGATATGTGACTATGTATGAGAATATTGCGGTAAGACGTGCCAAGTTGTACGATGCAGCACCTGGACGTAATATTGAAAAGTGATGCGGGGTTCCACTAATGCCAATAACGACACACACGTCGTCCGGGGATATATCCCATTCAGGAACTTCAGCTTGCGCAGACCGCGCCCCTTTTAACTCCGTAGAGCAATTCCAGCGTTGCTCTCCCGTCCGTATCCTTGTATGCACGCCACTGTTAGGGTATATAGGGCTTCAACCCCTCTACTCCGACATCACAGGGACAACTTCGGGTACTGTAGCCTTTTCTAGGATTGATGGGTTGTGTAGGTATTCTTGCGTCTGCACGACCGCCTTTACTATACCCAGAGCGTTGTGTTCGAGGACTGACACCGAATCGCCAGACCAATCACCGGAGAGCATACTTATAATACGGGCGAGATACCGCAAATGCGCCTTTCAATGTTTCACTACGCAGGTCCTGCGTCCCCAGTCTCTGTTATTATCCACGGCCTGGGCCAGAAAAGCCGGCATGTATGTTGGCTGTACCGCCGATTCTATGTCTAACCCCACAACGTTGAGGCTCCCTCCCGGGGTCATTAACGCCAAGCAGTCGGAAGGCCCCCCCTTTTTTTTTGGGGGGGGGAAGCGCCCGGCGAGTGAGGAGCCGCTCGAAGCCCTGCTGGATTCCTGGCTTGCCAGAGATAACTTGCGAGGTAACTTCATAGGCGGTACATTAGGGGTCCGCAATGAGGCCAATGAGTTTCTTTGCGCACGTCTAGTCTATATGACGGGAGCACCGGCAATGTCTAATAGCTGTTCGGCAAAGTGAGGATCGAACGCATGCCGGACCAATTTTGCGTTCTGTAGGCTACGCGAGCATGCGGGGGCCAGTTCAGGCTGGGTAAGCTGTCCGAAGTTGAATCTGGATCCAAGTTCTAGGCCAAAGATGATTTTCTCATATTACCTTCGGGAAATACGGCCCAAGCAGGGTACTAGTCCTACTTTCGTGGCCTCCGTAGAATTGCGTCGTGATTAAGAGCGGAGATGTCACGGCCTGTGCGCTAGTGCTAGTCAGAAGCGAGTCTCAGATCTTTTCCGAGATCGTCGATGACTACGGAGATGATGAGTGTAATGAGGTCAGCGGCGTCGCAGAGAGCCTCGTTGACTCGAGCACGGATCCAGTCGAAAGACTGCCGCGTAAGTTGGACCGATTCAGGCTCCCTCTCCGCGAAGGTGTCATTACTGGTCATTATGTATCCATCGTGAGGGCAAGCTGACAAGTGCTCGACTAATTTCGTCGTATTCAGTTCGTATAAGACGCCAGAAGGAGAGACGGCCAGGGGCACGTTGACATTACTATCACGGATGGAGTAGGCGAGGTTAAGGCGAACCAGCTCCTCATAGAAATTCTGTTGGTTTAGCTCCAACATTTCTTCGTCCGGAATGGTAAAAATTGCCTCTGGTTCAATGAGAGACAGGGGGCTTGCCGGAGGCATTGAATTTTCCCTTTGGGGTAATGATTGTGACGTAGTGGGACATCTGCAGTTCAATACCAGCTAGAACCCCTTGCGCTTCTATGACAAATCCGATGGATACGTTGGTGGTGTAGTGGGTGGCCGTGGGTTGAAGGGCGACCCCTTGGAGCTTGAATTTTGTACCGGCGGGCTTCCACACGGTTATGTCTTCGAAGTTCAGGTGTCTAGAATTAATTCGATTCATTATGAACTTCGTCCCCATACTAACTATTAATTTACTCAGCACAGCCCACTTGCCATTCCCTTCGAAAGAAAACGGACAATCCCATTCGCTCTTTAAGCACTATAGAAGGCCTGGGGAGCCGTTTCCTCTATCTGCTCTCCTTTGTTACTTGCCTGCCCATCTCTCGAGGCGTATTTCGAATGGACGCTTTCGTCGATTATGCTTAGACTGCGGCTGTGCAAGTAACCAGGCAATGACAGCGGGGTGTAGTATGCCGAGGGCACGGAGCCAAGAATCTGCAACTATACATGCATGCGTCCCTACGCTGCAGCGACAACACTGACAGATCGGGTACGTGATGGTTAATTGCACCTTATCAGGGACTTGGAGGCGACTGACTGAGAGTACACTAATGGGTTAAGGATGTAATGGTTGACGAGGTTGCAGTTAACTACACAATCCGGAGGGTGCGGTTGTCCGTAGAGACCGTGGAACGAATTGATGTTCGGTGAACCATTCCAACTATGCCCATTTTGCTTGCAAAGGTCCTTTGCCGTCGTGGCGGAGTAGAGCTTGCGAATGTAGTGAGTGGGTTATTGTGTCGCCCTTCCCTAAATGCTTGGTTTCTTCAGCAGGAAAAATTATACCCAGATCCCAACTAGGAAAGTGACTAACCAAACGGGCAGTATGCGGCTCCTGCGTACGTGCCCGACTTTTTATGCCCCTGCCAATTTGTATGCCTTTCGGGACGAAACGTTCTTCCTTCCGCGCCCTCCTTAAGAGCAGAAATTAAGCTCTGGCCTCAAATAGATCTGTGCTGTGCCTTAAGGAACGAAAAAAGGCTTTTTTTCCCCGCCCTTGCCCCACTCTAAAAAGGCAAGCGCTCGGAACACTCACGATCTGATCCTTCTAAGCCATAATTCATGCGCCACTGTTTATTCACAGGCCACAATTAATCCGCGAGCCACAATAGAGGAGCCATAACGCCTTTTCTCAATGCGAATAACTACAGTACATACTTCCGAAAGGCATTGGCGGGCCCGCAGACAGGTCTCCTGTCTCTGTTGGCGCCAGAGGTCGAAGCAACTCCACCGAAGTCCACCGATTGCACAATGGATTGCGCAATTGCCAAGCCCACGCCACCCATTTAGCCCTTCCTGAAATGGACGTCCATCCATTTGAAGCTCTCGTGGGTGGACATCGTGTCCATAATAAGTGGTCCTTGTGGCGGTGTAGGTCCCGCTGTTATGAAGCCTAGTTGTGTATAAGTGGTGATACTAACAGGTGGCTGTCCACACCGCCACATGAAGGGTCCCATCTACCCGGAAACGCCTGACATCTTAACCCATCACTCCCTCATAACTTTGGACACATTTGTTGCCTGTTAATAAAAGTGATATCTTTAAAATCCTTGAATTTTTGCGGTCATTTTGACACCGGGCTTGGCCTGAGGAGACAGCTGTGTCGTTAGATGTGGGTTACCTATCAATAAACATGTTATTCTTATTCGGTTTTCAAGTACAAAACACGTCAACTTCACGACAATTTGGCTCCTTTAGCCATATATAACAATTGAAATAATAAGAGTAGTATCATTATGAAGCCCTCGATCAGGGCAATTTATCTGTAGAGTGGTTTCTTTTTTTTTTTGCGATTTTATTTGGCTGCGATTTCAAAGATGCAACTGAATTCGGAAGGGTTGAAGCATGGAGCTATTAGTAAGGCGACTCAGAGGGGAACAGGTGTAACGAACCTGTCATACATCCACCTGGCGGTATGAGCAGTATCCGAAATGGCGGTCTTGATTTGCAGGTAACAATAGCACAATGAATGGGTTGTTCGTTAAAGAGGTTTGTGGACTCTTCTCTCAATCTGAGAACGATGCCTCTGATTAAAGACTTAGATTGATACTAAAGAGCGAAACTAAATGGGTGCTATCTACATAGGAAACCGATCGTTATATATCCATTCTCAACAAGTGAGTGTGTCTGATCCGTATGATCTATGTGATCTATGTGATCTAGTCCCAGATCACTTAGATCACCTAGATCACTTTAATCACCTCGACCTTGGCGCGGGGAAAGCCAAGCTTTCCCTACCCGAAGATCAGCCACGCGGGGCCTCTCATCAGGTCCCAAGGACAGGTTTCTCCAAGGACAGGAACTGTCAGATATAGGGGTCATCAGTGATGTTGTATTGCATGACTAGTTGCAGGCGCTCTAGAACGCGCACTGCACTTTAATGTAATCTGTCCACGGAACATATATGGTCCGATCAGAGGGAGCCTTTCCGTATATGGAGTGCTAGCGCACCCCTGCTAGCTGACAGGAACCCCTGTTCCTGTACTGTAACAGTTTCTACCTTAGGCGCTACACAAAAAACGGCGGAAGCTGTACCAATCGAGATATTTAAGTAAGTTTAATACTTAAAATAATTTTGAAATAATTTAATCTTTTTTAGCAACCAATCTATACGCCATCCACGCTAAAAAAAGTGTCACGGCGCTGATCGTCTCTAGGGGCTGGGTAAAGTATTCTGTTATTGCACGAAGAAGAAAGAGGAAACTATCTAACAGGCGCGGTGCGCCTGCAGCTATATAGTGCTACGGCTGCTTAGCTAAGCCGTACTGTCGGTTTGAATTGGAGTGTCGCGCCCCACAAGTTGGCTTGGCAACGCACACTTTTTTTGCGACACATTCGCTTAATAGCTTATCAAGGTATGTATTAATAGTTATATGCGCATAACAGTCATAAATTCATGCTATATATCAAAATGATCCCCTCGACGAGAGCTATATCGTCAATCTGATTGCATATATATAACGTTTATGCGCGTTAAGTTATTAGTAAAAATATTTAGAAAGGGGTAAGAATAATGGTCGAAGTGGTAATAGGCTGGCAAGGACTGGCCGATAGGCTGGAACAGCTGTAACGGGCTGCAAATTGTTGCCATAATGCCACGATGACTTCGAAGTCGTTGCAAATTTTGCATCATAACAAAGCGTCGAATATATCAAGCTTCCAAGCCGTATATCTTAACGCGTATAAAGGCTACTAACCTGCAGTTTGGACGAAGGTGTAGCCCTTGACGAAGGCTACATTTTGATACTACATACAACTTTGTAGCTACCAAATACGTTCTATTATACCTAAATATATATATTTAAGTTTTAGTATAATTTGCTTTAACGCTAAATTTAAGCGTTAATATAAAAGCTGCAAAGCCGTATGCGGTATCAATATGTAGCCCCTGTGACGGCAGCCTCACGATCAAACCGTGAGACTGGCAACCGTCACATGGAGCTGACAGCCGCCACATGAGCTAGTCACCTGCCACACAGAGAGTGGGGATATTTGTAGATCTTCACGCACTTTGCGGCTCTGCGTTTCTTTCCTTCTTTTCTTTTCTTCAGCTTAGAATCTTCGTTCATAGCGCCAATAAACTAGCTGCCATGCTATATCAATGCTGGCCGTAACAGCCCCCGTCGAGCGCTACACCTTTGTCCAAACTGCAGGTTGGTAGCCTTTATACGCGTTAAGATATACGGCTTAGAAGCTTGATATATTCGACGGTTTGTTATGATGCAAAATTTGCAACGACTTCGAAGTTATCTTGGCAAAGCTTGGCAATTTTTCCAGCGACTACCGTTCTTATTTTTCAGAAAGGTTTATTATTAATAACCATCCGCACCTTATAGCTATAAGTATGTATAATATATTAAAATGATCCAGTCGTCGAGTTCTACATTTTGACCTCCCTTACTTTTTGTGAGAACACAGCCCGATGGGTCTGCGGCTAGTAGCCAACCAGCCACCGACCCACCTGCTAGTACAAATAGTCATCTGGCGACACTAAGGAACGCCAGATGGAAGTAACCTAATACACTCACTTCTTGGAATTCACTCTGCGACTAGTTGGCGATCACCTCACTCAGCTCACAGCTATCCCTTATCTTACACTTTTTCGTACCTCCTTTGCGCGTTAAGATATGTAACGTAGCTGGACTGCTTGTTGCATGCGCTCTTATAAGGTGGATTTGGGTGTCCAAACCCTAATTGGGGTTTGGAATTGCTGATCTTTTGGTCTTGTGGTTAGCTTCGCACCCTCGCTTATCTCACAAGATATTGATGTCAGCTAGCAGGGGTGCGCTAGCACTCCATATACGGAAAAGCTCCCTCTGATCGGACCATATATGTTCCGTGGACAGATTACATTACAGTGCAGTGCGCGTTCTAGAGCGCCTGCAACTAGTCATGCAATGCAACATCACTGATGACCCCTATATCTGACAATTGATACATACATTAATAAGTTATTGAGCGAATGTGTCGCAAAAAAAGTTGTGTGTTGCCAAGCCAACTTGTGGGGCGCGACACTCCAATTCAAATCGACAGTAACGTTAATACCGTAACAAAAAGTCACTATTTAAGCAAAGGATATACAATTAATAAAAACCATCTTAGGCCATTACGACAGCTTAGCAGAACCGTAGATAAAATATGCTAGGCCTTAGGAGAAATCTGGCATTAAGTTAGGCAGAAAGTATAATAAGTCTTTTAAGCGTAAGAAAAAAGGCGATTAAAGCCTAAATAAATTTTAAGGCATAAGGATATTCGGAATTAGGGCTGCTTTAGAGGGAAATCGGCGCCATTAGGTTTAAAGATACTTAAAAAACCTGTAGGTAATTTTAATGCGAATTTATTAACATTACCACTTTTATTAGATTATTTCAGATTATTTCATTAATTTTTCTTTATTAAAATACGGACTTAAAGTAATCTTCTGATGGGTAATCGTGGGTAATTTTCGGTGATGGTTCCTCTCTCACCCTGATAGACAGCACTTCCCGCCCCGCCGGTGGATCCTACGGCCGGAGCAGCAGACGTGCTATTGCCTGCGCCCGCCCCGCTCCGTTCGACAGCGGCCACTCGATACCGACGTGCTACTCGAGGCGGCCTGCGACTGCTGTCCCCAGCCCCTCACGCGACCGAGGCCGAAGACCAGTACCAACCCGCTATCGGGTCGGAGTCGTCCGTCTCGTCCACCACCCATACTGATAACAGCAGCAGCAGTAGTAGCGGCAGCGGCAGCAGTCCCAGCAGCTCCGTGATCGCGGACGAGGAGGAGGAAGAGGAAGAAGAGGAGCTCATGGTCAGAATGTATGACTCCAAGCTAATGTGTCTGTGACCGACAATGGGAGGGGAGTACGTTTAGAGGTTGCTTTTCATGGGGGAATGTGCGCATCCGGGAGGTGAGGGTTGAATGTGTTAATCTCTTGGCACTCTTGCTATCACCGGAATCGTCCACCGTTCCTAGCCCCCGTGATCTTCCAGGGAGATCCGTTGTATCGTAAATAGGGACGTCCGGTGCTTGTTTGTCTTTGAAGACTAAATAAAGCACCATTTACCAGTTCATGCATTCTCTCTGATGTAGCGTTGAATTTACGCAATGGTATCCTCACTTATCGATCTTCATGAAGTCCTGCAGGTTTCTGGGCGGATGTCTTGTTATTCGCATACATCTGCATATGCATATCCACTCAGAATAAAATGCAGTTAACACGTATTAGCGTGCTCCTCCCTTGCTCGAGATAGATTGGGCTATCCTTCCAGGTCCACGTTGAGTGTCTTCTCTCTTAACTGCCCAATCTCCGCAGACATAGCCCAGGAATGGCGCCAATAGGCCTTGAAATACCAGTTTTTGGCGCTGGTGCGGCTGCTGATGCGGTCGCAGCAGGTGCCTCGCGTATCGAGCTGAATAGCGCTGGTTCGTATCCCGCCGGCGGGCTCACACCCTCACTTGAAGATCTGCAGCGTGTCGTAAACCTCGGCGTGCCCTTGCGGATAATGATACGCCCTCGGGGTCCTCCTTCCACGGTGTCACCTGTCTCATCCGCAAGCACACAGACACATGATTTCATCTACTCGTTTGAAGAATATGAAGAGATGCAACGTGATATTCGGGTATTCAAGAAATCTGGCTTGTTGAGGGTGGACAGAGGTGACAGCTTTGTTTTTGGAATATTGCGGGAATGCCCGGGTGTGGCCAGCCAGTCTTCAGTAACGGAGAGCGACCAGAACTCGTCGTCGGTTCGCATGACACGGACTGAGGGGCTCATGGGAGGATGTGAGGTGGACACCGAGAGATGTACCTGCCTTGTTAAGGCAGCGCGCCCTTTCAAGACAGTCTTTCACCGTGCCTTTGACGAGATCGTCGGCTGCGAGCGCCTTTCGGAAAACGACAAAGGACGTCTGCCATGGCAGGACGCACTAGACGATCTGGTACGCTGCGGCTTTGACCGTATCCTCACGTCCGGCGGCCCCGGGTCGGCAGTTCTGAATGTCAATGCACTGAACCTTATCTTGGATGAAGCAGGGGAAACAGTAATTGAGATTATCGTTGGCGGTGGTGTTCGGGGCCGGAACACCCCCGAGCTGCTCCAGGCATTGAGACTAAGCAAGAGGAAACAGCACATCTTTATGCACTCATCGTGTCTCTTGGCTGCATCGACGGAACGTGTCGATCCTCTTGAAGTTGAAGGCATATTGAAGCAATTGAGATAGTGGCTGGGTCCCTTTGCCAGATTGACCAATTCGGCCACAGGCTCAGAATTGTCATGTTACGCAACCAATTATCCCCCCTCATGGTGGATAGGGACCCTGATCGCAGCCCAGGGAAATATCGTTGGCATCCTGATTCCGGCGAAAGATAAAACCCATTGCTACCAATTCTTAGCCAGCCACCTATATCCCTATGATCCCACCTGTTACCACACATAAATATGAGCCCTGGCAATCGTCCCACTGCCTTGACCAAGAAGACAACTGATACGATGTGTACCTAGGTTCGGCTAGCAAATATAATCTGTGCAGCCTGCTCTGCCATAGCGAATGCTGCAACCTGCAAGTGACCAGTGATGGGAACCGGGAATACTGAAGTATCGACGACACGCAGGTTTTCGACACCCTTGACCTTCAGATCAGCGTCGGCCACAGCGCCCATGGCCAGAGTTCCCATTGGATGGTAAGTTGAGCTAGCATTGAGAAGGGGTCAGCAAGAGAAGTAATATAGGTGGATAGGGGCAGGGCGTTCTTACCCCATCGCAGCGCGCAGGCGAGCGTCGATATACTCATCCGTGGAATTCACAGAGAGCACTTCGTCGAAGCCAGGAGCCCCGGCTTCCCCATCGAGAATCTCGCGGCCGATTACGGTCGCATCGCTTCCGAGATACTTTACCTGCAGTTTCAGGCCCTCGCGCGCCACATAGCGATCAACCGCGCTCCCTAGATAATTGGGATCTATGAGCGGTGCGTCCCTGATATCGGCCGACGACAGCTTAACCGAGCCGCGCGATGTCGGTAGCAGTGTAATAAGTACCGATGTAATCAGGGAGCCGTCTGGAGCCGCAGCATATATAAGCATATGCTCGGTAAAGGTACGCTTATTTGCAAGTAAGGGATGGGTGGCCGGATCGGGAGTGGCGCCTTCGTCTTCTGCGATAGCAGCTATAAGGCCGTTCTTTGACACATCAGTGGACACTATGAAGTCGCCCGGTGTACCGTAGCCGTATTGGGGCTTGTTGAAGAGCGGATTGCCCGAGCCAAGAGCCCACCCAGCAGAGGGGTCCTTTACCTTCCATGCATGATAGAGGATGCCGTGATCTGACAGGTTCCTGCCAACACCGGGCTGGTCTAACAATACTGGAATGTCGAACTTGGCGAGCTCTTCGGCGGGCCCTATACCTGACAACATGAGTACCTGCGGCGAGCGGATTGCCCCGGCCGATAAGATGGTCTGGCGCCCACGGACCTCAACACCGCCAGCCAACTTGATACCAACCGCGGAAAGTCCGGTACCATGAGGAATCTTCTCAATCAACACTTTCTCGACTAGGGTGTCTGTTAGGACGGTGACACCCTTCAATGGGTACACTGCAGCAGCTATCTCGCGTCGACCACCGTTTTTGTTCTCCTGGAGGTCGCCGACGCCGAGCGGATTTCCTGCATTGCCGTCGAAACCTGGAAGAGCCTCAATTCCGAGTTCGGCCCATGCGCGCAAAACACGATCGCGCAAAGGGAACTCCCGGTTCGTCGACGTAACGGACTGGATAGGCAAAGGCCCACAATGTCCGTGCTGGTCCCTGTTAATAAGCTCACTCCAGAAGCTCTCTGACTTTCTCATGAATGGAAGAAGCCCATCATAGCTCCACCGTGAGTCGTTCACAGTTGAGCCCCAGAGGTCGTAGTCGAACTTGTCACCCCGAATCCATGCGCCTACTCGATTGTATAACTAGTCAGCCAGCTTTATCACCTAATATCTACGACGCTCAACATGACATACCAGAGTTGATGACCGTACCGCCGCCCAGGGCTTTGCCGCTCGGTAGATCAATGCTGCGATTGTCAAGGTTAGATTGCTTGACTGTCTTGTACTTCCAGTCGAAGTCGCCGCCGATCAGGTTGGTTGAGTTCGGCCAGACGATATCAGGACGATAGTTGGCATTAGGACCGGCTTCGACAACGAGGATTTTGAGTTTCGAATCGAACTCTAAGAGCCTATGAGAAACTACGGATGCACAAAGACCACCACCAACTAGGATATAGTCCCAGGGCGTCGTCGAAATGAGCGAAAGATCCATGGCACTGTTGCTAGATTTCGAGATTCAAGGTGGAAGCAGGATGAGAGATTGGGGTTGGGAGCTTGAGGTGCAAATGACAGGGAATGTTGTGTTGTTGCGAAGAAAGGACATCTTCTTCCTGTCCCCACCCAGCCTCGCTTTTAAACCAACGAGCTTTGTACTAACCGGACTCCTTGGCATTGTTACAAAAAGACGTTTACGCGGATGTTGCGTTGCGCTATTATCCTCCGGGCGAGGCTCCGCTGTTACAAGGATGCCGCATATGCGGGTTATGCACGCATATCACACAGCAGAATTCCGGCCGCAGGGTTTGCATGACACGGTGGGCGTACGGCTGCAATATTACGATCCCTCTGAAGCATATGTATCCTGTGACAAGATACTTACTCATAGAGCCTCGCCATAAAACATGCGCTTACTCTCTCTCGGAGTCCGCTTCCCCCACCGCGGTCCATGTCCTGCTCCAGGTGTTCGCTATGGATGGTCTCGTCGAAGCAAACGTCCCGCCCTTGACTTCAAGCGACCGATCAGTGATTGCCATCACCATTCTCATGTTAACACTGGCATCGATATGGGTCCTCATGCGAGTATGGGCGCGGCGATCCCGACGATCGTCACCATTCTTCTCGGAAGATATTCTCTGCTATCTTGCGCTGGTCAGCACCCAATCGTTCTTGAAATTTCACAACGGCTAACAGAAGTAGCTATCTTACTCTGGTGCATGTGTAAATTATATCTCCAGTCGGTTCCCCATTTGAAATACGGAAGCTCTCTGTTCTAACCATCGCCTTAAGTGTCTATCATCGGCGGTTTTGGTTACCACATAACACAGCTCCAACCGTATCACATCGAACGCTTCTCTAAGACCATCTTGTGAGATTTAAGACCTGATAGTGTCCCGCCGTAGTGTGGGGCCTCACATTTTTCGGCACTTCAGGATCTGACAGTTATGAGCCCTTCCCGCAGTGGTTAAGTCCACAGTCCGCTGCGCGCCATGATGCAACACACACTAACCCCGTTATTCGCCAAGCCCCAGAGCCAGACTAGTACTGGCAGTAAGGCGTTCGATTCCGGGTTCGACCAGCGTACAGGCTACCTTCTAGTTGCCGCAGTAGCATGGTGTCTACCGCCGCGTGTTAGAGAAGGTCGGTTAAAGCCTATTGGTCATAGATAGAGACATCGGCGCATGCCAACAGTGTACTTCCAGCTTCAAGTGTCTCTCAGCTGGGGGTGTGTGTGAGATTTAAGACCTGATAGTGTCCCGCCGTGGTGTGGGGCCTCACATTTTTCGGCACTTCAGGATCTGACACATCTTCATTGCTCAGGTCATGTATGCGCTAGTCCTTGGGTTCACCAAGCTCAGTATCGCCGCCAACTTCAAGAGGGTCTTCTTCACACGTCGATTTCATATGGGGGCCCACTTAGCTATGGCCTGCTCTGTTGCGTGGATGATACAGACAATTCTCATAGGCCTTCTGATATGCCAGCCAATCGAACTGAATTGGGACCCCAATGCGCGCCGGAGTTGTGGCAATCAGACGCTGGCTTTTACTTCTGTCTCTATCGTGGATATGGTCACATACTTGCTTCTACCGTTGCTTCCCATCAAATCTTTAATGAAGCTACAGATAAAAAGGGCCCATAAAATTGCGCTCGCAGCTATCTTTAGTGGCGGTTTCATGTAAGCACCCCTTTCTCGAGCCCCAGGGTAGATTCCAGTGAGGTCTGTGCTTACCATTCCTTCGTGTGTCCACATAGCACTCTGATTGTCACTGCTATTCGACTGTATTTAATCTATAATATTGACTTCACAGATTTGAGTTTCTCCGTCGCCAGCTCAAACTATTTGACTGTCATACAGCCGGGCATTGCTATCATGGTGACTTGCAGCCCACTCCTAAAGTCAGTTATGGACCGAATCCTCGGCTCGTCCTTCGACACCGAACAACGAGTCTCAGGGGGTAGCACTAGTCAAGAAGGCAGGGTTCGTACCCACTCGGCTATTCGCAACCTCAAGTTTGGTCGGCACCCCGCGCTAGCTTTCTCGTCTCTATCTCCCTCCGGTTTCGATCGCATGTCCGACAGTGAGCAGCATTTGCCCGTTGAACTCGGCTTTATGGGTAGGAACGAGGCGTACGTTTCGGGCACAGGGGGGTGATACTTGGGGTGGTAACTCAGAGTCCGGCGTTGGCACGCATGGTGGAATTATCGTGACTCATCAGACAGTTGTAGCAGGTGGCCTGTAGGACAGTATTACTCATTGGACAGTTGTTCTTTTCTCTGAAGATCTGTAGTATCTGAAATGTAACTTGCTCTAGGTGTTGCCCCTATTGCAGAACCGGGGAGCCATCTTCCGCAGCATTTGAACCACTCTGATTTGGATATTCCTTACTAGGCCGAGGTTAGTGGTGATACAGACCATGGATGCGGGTGCAAGGAAGGCTCTGGAACGTGATGGTATATCTATACAAAGCGGTTTCAGGTCTTCAGTCCTTAGCTTAACTCTTTACCCAACTCGAATATATTCATTGCAGACCCTAGTCATCTTCAACCCATCCTAGTGGTGGTATTGAAACAATTACCTCAAGGTTCTCAGAAAGTGATTGGCCCAAAGAAAGCTTTAACAATTCCATTCCCACGATTGGTCCTGCGTCCATATATTTACAGTGGTATAGAACAATTGTGCTGCAGGCATGGCCTGTGCCGAGAGCTGGTCGGCTGGCCTAGGCCCCCTCGCATAATTGGGGAATGGCTAGCACAGTTCCCTCACAACATGAGAAGACACCCAAAGACACTAACAATTACATACACTCTGGAGGATTACGAGTGACCTAAGTTTGTGGCAAGGTGAGCCAGAAAATGTCGTATCTATTGACTTAAAATAGTTTATAAATGGCGGCTCTTCTTCATCAGCCGATAAGAGATGTCACTTAGTGTCAGACCTTACTGAAGTTTAACGCCACGGCTTAGTTAGCTTTGCATATAAATGATGCCTACATATGTTACAAATTGGGGATCTCATCCGACCGAGAAGGTGACCTATAGAAAAGCGGCAAAACTTCGGTCTAACGAACGGTCTCTGCGGGTACCACAGAGACCATACAGAGACCATATACTTAGAGACAAGAAGATATATAAGGAAGTCGGTTTCCTATGTAAATAGTCACTCTTTTAGCTTTTCGCTCCTTTGCTATCAATCTAAGCCTATGGGTAGAGAATAGATTTCTTTCTATGGGAAGAGTCCTTAAATCTCTTTTAACGAACAGACCCCTGAATCATTCCTCGACTTGTTGTTACCTGCAAATCAAGACCCCCTTCGGATACTGCTCATACTACCAGTCGGGTGTATGACAGGTTCGTTACTCGCTTTGCGTGAACCCGTGCCATATTACCAACGAAGCCACCGATGTCAATCAAAGCCGACGTAGCTTGCCACAAGAGCTCGATTCCTCCCATCTAGCCGTCGCGACGTACCGCGGCTTTGCGACATCCATAATCCGCCGTCACTGTTAAAGTGGTCGACGCCGTTATACCGGTAATAAACGGGCGGCATCGACCGCAGTGCCCGCGTTAAAGGCATTCGGCGTAGGCCCCTTATGGTCGCATTTCGTTTATAAGCACCAACAGAAGCCGCAAGAGAAACTCCTCGACGAGGCTCGACATACTGCGTCGGTATGGAGCGATCACTTGCAAGCTGATAAATTGTCAGCAGGAAACGACGTGGCCACTTATAACAATTTATACCCAGCTTCGGCGGCAAGGTTTTCATGGTCAGACGTGCTAGAATTAAATCTCCGTTAATAAAATAAACGCTAGGTAACCAGGTCTGGGCGAGTGGTGATAGCTCTATATAACAGGCTGCCAACCTTCTTAAAATATAATTTCTTTAAGACTGCAGACGTTTTATTATACTCCTTAAGCTCCCTTTATTCAAAGACCTTAATATAACGCTTTCCTGGTTTAAAAGCGCGCAGGATGCGTAGAATTATTACAGTTTCAAGTCGTCTGTTTTTAGGAGTCTTTTCGTTAAGGTTAACACCGAACGCTCCCGGTGATATCCGTTGGGCGGTTGCGCCCTGCGCCTTCCGCAGCCGCATACTGTATGGCTTCGGAAGCGATCCACAACTACTTCAAGGGGCAAGGCCTAATTAAGTAGGAAGGCGGTGAGGAAATTCTGCCACATCAACCCAAGAAAGCGTTATTCGTCCCCATTAATTTTCGAAACCCCGACGCATACGCCCAATTCCTCCCTGCTTACGGTACGTCGTTTTCAACGCGCAATTTCAACAACCACGTGATATTGAACCATTGAAACTCAGCCACTTTAAGCCGCCTGCCCCCATTTTTGTCCTTAACTTGCTTCTTTAAAGTGCTTATAACGCCCGTCAGCTATACGCTACTTTAGCAATGCCGCTTCTTCATCTAGCGAATGAATTACTTTGGCGCATATCGGAAAACCTAGAATTAGAGAGAGATATCAACGCCTTCGCACAAGCCAACCGTCGCCTTTACCGGCTGCTAAATACCTATCTCTACCATTACAACATACGGCGGTCTGGAAGCTCGGCGTTATTGTGGGCTGCCCAACATGGCCAAGAGGCAACGGCTCAAAAGTTGCTAGGACAAAGAGCCGATGACCAAGCCACAAGTGGCTGCTACTGGACACCGCTCTGCGTGGCGGCAGAGAAGGGACATAAAGGGATAGTAAAGCTGCTGCTGGACAAGCGCGCCGACGACAACGCGCAGGGTGGATGGTATGGCAACGCACTCCAGGCGGCTTCATATTGAGGACACGAGCAGATTGTAAAGCTGCTGCTGGACAAGGG